>CM064516.1:19753485-19755166 GCA_032716605.1 Paralithodes platypus | reverse complement strand
CCCTTTCCCACTCTGATGGCACAACCATCACTTCTTCCTCTGACAAAGCTAAACTCTTCGCTCAAACTTTTGCTAGAAACTCCACCTTGGATGATTCCGGTGCTATTCCTCCCTCTCCGCCCTCCTCTCTCTTACTTATGCCTAATATCCTAATCTCTTCTAAAGATGTACTTTCTACCCTCTCTGGGCTTCACACTAATAAGGCGTACGGTCCGGACGGTGTTCCTCCTGTTGTTCTCAAAAAACTGTGCTTCCGTGCTGACTCCCTGCCTAGGCAAACTCTTTCGTCTCTGTCTATCCTCTAACGTCTTCCCTTCATGCTGGAAGTTTGCTCACATTCAACCTGTCCCAAAGAAGGGTGACCGCTCTCAACCCTCCAACTATCGTCCAATTGCTCTTATCTCTTGTCTTTCTAAAGTTTTTGAAACTATTCTTGCTTCCAAATTTCTTAAGCATTTCTCTTCTCATAATCTGCTCTCAGATCGCCAGTATGGCTTCCTTAAGGGTCGCTCTACTGGTGATCTTCTTTCATATCTTACTAACTCTTGGTCATCCTCCTTTCGGGACTTCGGTGAGACTTTTTCTATTGCACTAGACATATCGAAAGCCTTCGATAGAGTCTGGCATAAATCTTTAATTTCTAAACTACCCTCCTTCGGTTTCTATCCCTCCATCTGTGCCTTTGTCTCTAATTTCCTTTCTGGCCGTTCCATAGCTGCGGTTGTGGACGGCCATTGTTCACTTCCTCACCCTATAAACTCCGGTGTTCCTCAGGGCTCTGTCCTATCTCCTATTCTCTTTCTAATTTTTATAAATGATCTCCTTAACTGTACCTTAATTCCCATCCATTCATACGCAGACGACTCAACCTTACACTACTCCATTAGTTTTTCAGAACGCCCCAGCCAGCAATCCCTCAACGACAAACGTAATGAAGCCATAGAACTCTTAAATTCTGATCTAAATACTATTTCCAACTGGGGCAGAGAAAACCTTGTTAACTTTAATGCTTCCAAAACCCAATTTCTCCATCTATCTACCCGTCAGGATCTCCCAGCGGACTATCCCTTATTCTTCAACAATACAAAAATCAACCCTTCATCTTCTCTCAATATTCTTGGTGTCTCTTTTTCTTCTGCTCTCATTTGGAAGGACCATATTACCAGTCTTGCTAAGGCAGCCTCCCAGAAGCTGGGTGTGCTCAACCGCCTTAGGGGGTTCTTTTCCCCTGCACAGCTTCTTGCTCTGTACAGGGGCATAGTGCGCCCTTGTATTGAGTATTGTTCACATGTGTGGGGAGGTTCCTCTCACACCGCTCTCCTAGACAAAGTTGAAAGGAAGGCCTTTCGTATCATTAACTCCCGTCCACTCACCAACTCTCTGCAATCTCTCTCTCTCCGCCGCAATGTTGCATCTCTCTCGCTATTCTATCGCTACTATAATAATCAGTGTTCCTCAGAGCTATCCCAGTGCATACCACCTCCTTTACGTAGGGCACGTGGTACCCGTCTTGCAACTCAATCCCACCCCTACTCTGTGCAACTCTCCAACCCAAGAGTGAACGTTACTCTCAAACTTTCTTCTACTCAACATCTGAGCTCTGGAACTCTCTCCCAGAATCAGTCTTTCCCTCTTCCTATGACTTAAATTGCTTCAAACTCCGTGTGTCCAGGCATTTTGG
>CM064516.1:19728485-19748485 GCA_032716605.1 Paralithodes platypus | reverse complement strand
TTCACTCTTGGGTTGGAGAGTTGCACAGAGTAGGGATGGGATTGAGTTGCAAGACGGGTACCACGTGCCCTCCGTAAAGGAGGTGGTATGCACTGGGATAGCTCTGAGGAACACTGATTATTATAGTAGCGATAGAATAGCGAGAGAGATGCAACATTGCGGCGGAGAGAGAGAGATTGCAGAGAGTTGGTGAGTGGACGGGAGTTAATGATACGAAAGGCCTTCCTTTCAACTTTGTCTAGGAGAGCGGTGTGAGAGGAACCTCCCCACACATGTGAACAATACTCAATACAAGGGCGCACTATGCCCCTGTACAGAGCAAGAAGCTGTGCTGGGGAAAAGAACCCCCTAAGGCGGTTGAGCACACCCAGCTTCTGGGAGGCTGCCTTAGCAAGACTGGTAATATGGTCCTTCCAAATGAGAGCAGAAGAAAAAGAGACACCAAGAATATTGAGAGAAGATGAAGGGTTGATTTTTGTATTGTTGAAGAATAAGGGATAGTCCGCTGGGAGATCCTGACGGGTAGATAGATGGAGAAATTGGGTTTTGGAAGCATTAAAGTTAACAAGGTTTTCTCTGCCCCAATTGGAAATAGTATTTAGATCAGAATTTAAGAGTTCTATGGCTTCATTACGTTTGACGTTGAGGAATTGCTGGCTGGGGCGTTCTGAAAAACTAATGGAGTAGTGTAAGGTTGAGTCATCTGCGTATGAATGGATGGGAATTAAGGTACAGTTAAGGAGATCATTTATAAAAATTAGAAAGAGAATAGGAGATAGGACAGAGCCCTGAGGAACACCAGAGTTTATAGGGTGAGGAAGTGAACAATGGCCGTCCACAACCGCGGCTATGGAACGGCCGGAAAGGAAATTAGAGACAAAGGCACAGATGGAGGGATAGAAACCGAAGGAGGGTAGTTTAGAAATTAAAGATTTATGCCAGACTCTATCGAAGGCTTTCGATATGTCTAGTGCAATAGAAAAAGTCTCACCGAAGTCCCGAAAGGAGGATGACCAAGAGTTAGTAAGATATGAAAGAAGATCACCAGTAGAGCGACCCTTAAGGTAGCCATACTGGCGATCTGAGAGCAGATTATGAGAAGAGAAATGCTTAAGAAATTTGGAAGCAAGAATTGTTTCAAAAACTTTAGAAAGACAGGAGATGAGAGCAATTGGACGATAGTTGGAGGGTTGAGAGCGGTCACCCTTCTTTGGGACAGGTTGAATGTGAGCAAACTTCCAGCATGAAGGGAAGACGTTAGAGGATAGACAGAGACGAAAGAGTTTGCCTAGGCAGGGAGTCAGCACAGAAGCACAGTTTTTGAGAACAACAGGAGGAACACTGTCCGGACCGTACGCCTTATTAGTGTTAAGCCCAGAGAGGGTAGAAAGTACATCTTTAGAAGAGATTAGGATATTAGGCATAAGTAAGAGAGAGGAGGGCGGAGAGGGAGGAATAGCACCGGAATCATCCAAGGTGGAGTTTCTAGCAAAAGTTTGAGCGAAGAGTTTAGCTTTGTCAGAGGAAGAAGTGATGGTTGTGCCATCAGAGTGGGAAAGGGGAGGGAAGAGAAATTGTTGGAGAGGTTTTTGGCTAGATGCCAGAAAGCTTGGGAAGAGCTAGAGTTGGATAGTTCAGTGCATTTATTATTGATGAAAGAGTGTTTGGCAAGTCGAAGAACAGATTTGGCTTGATTCCGGGCAGAAACATAAGAAGAATGAGAGTCTTGAGTTTTAAGGCGTCGGTACCGTTTGAATACTTCCTCCTTATTGCAGACAGCAGTAGAACAGGCGTGAGTAAACCAAGATTTTTTAGCATTAGTCTGAGAGAAAGAGAATGAAATGTATGCTTCCATGCCCGATAGGATTACCTCGGTAATGCGTTCAGCACTCTCCGAGGGTCCTCGGCCACGGAAGCAGAAATCATTCCATGGGAAATCAAAGAAGTACTGCCGGAGAGCCTCCCAGTCGGCAGCGCCAAAGTGCCACAAGCGCCGCCGGCTAGGAGGATCAGGTGGCCGTACTGGAGAGATAGGACAGGTGACAGAGATAAGTTTATGGTCGGAGGAGCCCAGAGGAGAGAAAAGATCGACAGTATAAGAAGAAGGGTTAGAAGTTAGAAACAAGTCAAGAATGTTGGGCCGATCTCCGATGCGATCCGGGATACGGGTGGGTTGCTGAACTAACTGCTCTAGGTCGTTTATGATAGAAAAGACGTAGGCTTGTTCACCAGGTGGATCAGTAGTGTGTGTGTGTGTGTGTGTGTTATTGTGATAATTTAGAATTGAATCCTCAAAAATATACAGAAAAACTCGAAACAAGATTGGCAATAGAAAACAGAATGAAATTAATGATGCAAGTACAAAAACACCTATTACCGGTACCAGGACCTCTGCCAACGAAGATGGATGGAAGTGATGTTTTTGCCTTCGTTTGTTTGGCTGTCTGTCTGTCTGTCTGTTTGTCTGTAAACAAGACATCTCACAAAGTTTGTCGCAATTTTATGTTAACATTTTTAACTTTCTCGCTTCACTGAACGGTTCTCCTGTTTTATCATGTGATCCTACCTTAGTCCTTCTACAACTGCTTGTGTTTTCCTTAAATTCAATACAAACAAAGCTTGCAATTTCAACTATATTCTTAACTATACATCTTCGCCGTTTTTTTTCTTCTATGTGAGTGAGGGAGACAAAAGGGCAAAACTGCCTGTAGCGAGTGCCTTCCCCAGAGTTGACAGGGCCAAAATCAAGGGACGTTCGAGCCAAAATGCCTGGACGCACGAAGTTTGAAGCAATTTAGGTCATAGGAAGGGGGAAAGTCTGATTCTGGGAGAGAGTTCCAGAGCTCAGCTGTTGAATAGAAGAAAGACTGAGAATAATGTTTCACTCTTGGGTTGAAGAGTTTCACAGAGTAGAGGTGGGATTATGTTTCAAGACGGGTGCTACGGGCTCTACTAAGAGGGGGTGGTATACACTGAGAGAGCTCTGAGGAACACTGATTATTGTAATAGCAGTAGAATAGTGAGAGAGATGCAACATTGTGGTGCAGAAAGAGAGACTGAAGAGAATTGGTGAGTGGACGTGAGTTAATGAGACGGAAGGCTATAGTTATTAATACAAAAATAATAAATACACTTTGGGTTGGGTATTACAAATTTACTTGCCCAGAACTATACAAGCCTAAAATACAATATCCTGGTTTGACTTGACTTAACCCTATCAAGACACAAGGGCGCTACTCTTCCTTATATGTTGGCTATTAGAACACGATTGTATTCAGTTTAGGGAGGAATCGCGGAAGTCAAAGGGTTAATTGATTAATATTTTAATCCTTTGATTTGTAGAGGGCTGAATACAATCGTTTAACATTACTCAGAAAAAGTGCAAATGCGTCCTCGAATTTTGAGCAGGTCAACCTACTGTAGTCAAACCTAGTGTGAACTGATTTAACACTAACCAAGCTTAACCCCTTCTTTACCGGACGTCGTTTGTGTTTGAATTCAGCTACCTTTAGACGATGTTATGAAGCTTACGAAGGATATATGGTAGCTAAAAGAAGAAATTGAGATAGGGTGTATCCTTTTAATGAGTAGACGTCCTTCCTAAGCTGTAGAAAATCGTCTAATAGTCGCTAGGATATGATTAAAAGTACATCACCGGTACAGAAGGGGTTAACATTACCTTGGCTGTATGTCATGGAAATATATCTGGGAGGTTATTTATCACAGGCGGTGTTTCACTGGGTGCGTGTGTCCTGTTACCGTTCTGTTTGTGCGTGTGTTTGTTTGGGTGTGCTTTGGGAATGTGTTTGTGTTTATGCATAGATTTCTCTCTGAGTATATGAAACTATTTGTCTGTCACGGGTAAAGGTGTCCACGTTTAGATACATGATATTGTATTGTCTTGTACCTAAGTAAAAATATATGCTTTATAATTTTCAGTTTGCGAGTATGGTTTATATAATTATTGAAATACTGGTACAGATTTGTTTTATATTTTAATTATTTCCCTTTACATATCGTACTGTATAATATTGGTTGTTTGTAGTCAACGGTGTTATATTATCATATTGTGTTATTGTTTTGTATGCCCTTCCGTATTGGTTCCTCAAAATTCAGTGTAATGCTCACTGCGATTCTCTCCCTCCGCCGCCTCTAGAATTATTCCCCCCAGCTTCAAATATTTATCTCTCCACCCTTCCTGTTTTCCTCCTCCCACTGCTCGTTTTATTCTTTCGATATGCTAATTTTTCCCTCTTTGTCGTGTTTTGTCCTTTCTCCTGTTCCTCCTGTTTTGCTGCTTCTCCACTATTTTGTTTCTTATCTTCATGTTGCTATTTAATGCCCTTCACGTCTAGTTCCGCCTTATACTCGTATTTGGAATCGTTGTCCTACCTTTCTTTTGCTTCTATTTCATCATCGGTGTGATCCTACTCGCTTACCTTCAATTATATCCCCACTCCTGTTCCTTCTTATTTCCTTCTTAATTTGTTTTGTTTCTCTACTTCCCATTACCTTGATCGCTTCTGGAAACTTGCGTACCAGGTAATGTTTACATTCTTTGCGTAGATGAGTTTGTCGGGCTGTGTCTGATCACAACGTATTTTAATGACGAATGGTTAGTAACTTAGATAGTATCTTCATTTTGTATCTGAATAAATCACAATAACTACTCCTACTACTCCCACAACTATCCCACTACACTACTTACGAAGCTCGGCATAATCCGTGTCAGCTCCCAGTGCACCCTATTCATTTACAACTGGTCCAATACAATTACATTTCCACCCTTCCTTCCTACCTTATCCTGTCTCTCGTCACCCTTCCCTAATTATTTGTTTCTTCTCCTCCTCCTCCTCCTCCTCCTCCTACCTATTATTATCTTCCTTACACCCAAGGTTTCACAAACTTCCAGAAATTCCTGTAAAATTGAAACACGAAATGCAAATGAATTAACATTATTTTGTTACTCTCAAGTCTGAAGCAATGCACACATACACTTAAATCCATGTATACACCCACATAATATTATATTTATGATACTTCTCTCTTAAAGTTCATTAATATTTGTGGACGTCATCAGGCGCGGCGAAGAGATTCGTTCTTTTGTGTATATATATATATATATATATATATATATATATATATATATATATACTGTATATATATATGTAT
The DNA here is from genome assembly GCA_032716605.1 of Paralithodes platypus. Lineage (NCBI taxonomy): Eukaryota > Metazoa > Arthropoda > Malacostraca > Decapoda > Lithodidae > Paralithodes > Paralithodes platypus. The sequence continues at coordinate 19,743,313 of CM064516.1, read as the reverse complement.
ATGGAATATATAAAAACAAAATGTAGACGTTTTGTAAGATTTAAATATAAATCATCAATATTGTTGTAAGGATGTAGACTTTGTTATACTATGATTACAACCATTTCATATACATACGTGTGCAATGGATAGGCAATATTAGAAACATCCATGCAATATTTGTGAAGAAATATTACAGTGAAATGTGTAAGCTAAACGGAATAAAAATGTTATGAGTGGAGAGAGTAGTAGAAGTAGTTGTAGTAATTATTACTTAAAAACTAAGGTAAAATATATAATTGCGGTACGAAGAGTACAATATATTCATATATAGTATATTATTGTATATAATACCAACAATGGAAGTTAAACCAAAATTGATTAAATGAACATAACTTAATTTGATATTGTTCAGTGGGAATGGAGCGACTGCTGTCATCCCCAAATTGTTTATTAACACATGTCTTTATTAACCAGCCTAAAATAATCTAATGATAGCCATTATATAATATATAAATGCGCCAACGTATACTGAAGGCACAGCATTGTCTCTAAAATCTGGAAGTCCATCTTAACACTATCTGAAGCAAAGTCTTGGGGGTTATCATAATATATTTAATCATTATTGAAGGTTTAATTTTTGTTTTGCTATTTTCGAAGTCTATTTTTAGTTTACCCTCTAGACTTAGAACACTCCTCTCCAGATCCCCTTCAAAATTAAAAACGTCCCCCAGACCCCTTACAAGCTAAATATATACATGTTTTGGTAGAAAAAATGTCCCGACTGAATGCCGGTTTCTCTCAAATTGCATCAGCAAATCTCAACACTTTACTGGGTTGAAACGTCTTATAATCGCCAAACTAATGAGGTGAAAGGCCTTAAAATCTCCAAACTAATGCAGTAAAACAGGGAAGATCCAAATAGACCCGCCAAGCACCAAATAGGGTTCAGCTGTCCCGGGGACGGCCGTGGAAATACTACCATGAAAAGATGAGGCGACATTAATACAAAACATTATCGTTGATGGTGAGGGAAAACTGTTGCCAAGTAGCAAACAAGGAAATGCAGTACCGTATTATATAAGGGCTGGTCATATCCAGAGTGGGGTTTAGCATCCTCTACCCAACCTTAGCCGTTTCTAATTAATGTCCTACATTTCCTTCTGGGGGCAGGAGGCTAGGAATACTTCTCCCCTTGTAGACTTCACCTACTAGACGAGACAGAGAAAGGGGCGTGGGAACGCGAAACTGGTCCCGGACCCTAAGAATTGGAACTTTAAATATGTGTGTTTTTTCTTTTTCTTTTGTTCTGATCGGTCTCTGTCTCGACTCGGCCATCCCCCGCTATGGGGTATGTGCCTGAGTATATACATATATACATACATATAAGTTGAGAGAGACATGCTTAATCATGCATAATCATATAAAGTAAGACATACCACATAGTTACTGTTTATCATTTGAAATTATGCAAGTGAATAAATAACACAGATTAATTTGGTAACAAAAGTAGATGTAGCAAAAGTGAATAAAATACACAACGTTTTAGTTTTATTGTTGATACTAGAGTGAAGATTGGATCATATTATGTTGCTGTAAGAGGTTTGGAATGTGATTGTTAGAACTCCGCCCATACGGAACTCGCGCGCGCGCGAGCACACACACACACACCAGACCCTACCAGAACAGTTTTTGTATGTATGTATGTTTGTTTGCATACGTGAGCGTTTATGTATACGGGCATGTGCACACTTACTGCATGTTCTTATGTTCTTATATAATATGTATGTATATATATGCGTATTTATGTGTGTACGTATGCGTATATATGTATGTTCTGTATATATATGAGTAAAATAAATGTGTACTGTATATGCACTGTAAATCACTTACTCTCATGGTTAATTTATTATAATTTGTATTTTACACTAGCATATTTATTGTATTAATTTCTTGTTTTAATGTAAAGTATATTATACTCACCCATTGTAAACTGAGCTTACCATTTTCATATCTGTACATCTCATGTTCATCCACTAATTGTAAAATGTGTATTTTCAGCTCATGAGGCTGCCATTCTTTAATAAACTGTTTATTATTATTATTATTATTATTATTATTACAATACACACACACACACACACACACAGACATACATACACACATACACAGCCCGTAGCCTAATAGGTAGCGCTCTCGTCTCACACACGAGGGGTCGGGGGTTCAATCCCCGGCCGGGCGGAGACAAATTGGGCTTGTCTCCTTTCATGTGTTAGCCTCAGTTCACCTAGCTGTAAATAGGTACCTGGAATAAGTGGATGACGTTGTGACGTCCCATCTGGGGTTGGCAAAAATGGTACAAGGCGAGATGGGTATCATATGGTTCACCTAAGCTGATGGCTACCTAAGCCTTCGGGCGAGACGGTACCGTCTATAGTGAGAATGGTACCATAGAGATCCACCCTAAGCCTTCGTTTCCGATGTCGCCAATTGGCTAAATACAGACTACACACATCCACAGCCATTCCAACAGTACATAAAACACTTAACATGCATTTCACGCAATACATTCCCAGTTAAGGAGGCGCGATAATAATGAGCTTAGCTCGCATTGCGTGGATTCCCCTTGACGAACAAGTAACTGAGTAAATGAGTAACACACACACTATAAATACAAGAAGGGAACGGCCATTGGGAAGAAAGAAAGTATTTCTGACAGGTTAAATTTGCTGTCAGGGCTTAAGCCTGGAGAGAGAGAGAGAGAGAGTGTGTGTGTGTGTGTGTGTGTGTGTGTGTGTGTGTGTGAGAGTGAGAGAAGATACTAGGTTGAGCAGGTTACGGAGAAACGGAGGTGAAGGTAAGAATGTGAAGCCGAGACTTATTTAAGGTGAAGGTGAAAGGAGACATAAGGAGGAACTGGAATCTGAAGACAAAAATATAAGCGAGTGGAGAGGAGCTAGTGAAGGTTAAAGGTCAGAGACGAACAAGGTCTAGGCAGGGGAGAAGATAAAGAGAGAGAGAAAAAAAAAAGAGATTAACCAATAATTTTGCAGGGTTATGGTGGTGGTGGTGGTGGTTGTGATGAGAGAGAGAGAGACTGCTGTAATTGAATGAAAGAAGAATTGATGGAATTACCGATAGGAATTTAACTTTTCGGGCGGTATAATTACTGGGATTACCTGGATATATATTGTAAACGATAAATATCCGGTGGATTAAAATGGAATTAAAGGCAAGGGCGTATAAGAAAACCAAAATAACAACAATAGTAACGAGAGATGGTTGTGCTGGAGGAGGGTAATGGTGGTGGTGGTTGTGATGAAGGAGGGTGGTGTAGTGGTGATTGTGATGAAGCAGGGTGATGGTGGTGTTGGTTGTGATGAAGCAAATTGCTGATGGTGGTGGATGTGCTGAAGAAAGGTAATGGTGTGTGTGTATGTCCCAATTCCATATTATCCCTCGTACTTTAGTAGGCTTAGTATAAGTGTGTATATTGAATATCCGAAGAACCCCTCCCACTACGGTACCTTATCCGTACTGAGGTCCAGTTAGCAGTTGGTACTTATATGTTATTGAGTCACTACAGTTTAGTAAGTTTCTTTTATACTGATATAGAGACATCTTGGCTAACAATCTTTAACAATTCTCCTGTTTTCTTTAGCCTATTTTCGTTGGTCACGAAGCTGCACATATATCTCCATATTGAATGTCACTTGTTGGTTCATCATAATTATTCAGTAATTTTTTGGATATACTAGTAGATAATGTATTTCACCATAACATAGGTCCACTCCCAGGCATATCAGTTAGTAAAAAAATAAATAGTGGTATTTACGGTAACATCCATTATATAATTGCTCACACAGTCGATAACTGACTTTCAATATTTGATATAGAATATTGTGAATTGTGTCTTTGTATTCTGATCATTATACTTAAAAATACACATAATTTTATGAGTAGAAAATACATTGGTATATAGACCCAAAATTCAGGTTATCTGGTAGTAATTCAAATTGTCTAAATCACATAGGCATGGGGAATATCTGAAAATGTTGATAAGTATGTAATAGTTACCCGGACTAATCAATTTTCTTTGATATCGAAGTGAACAGAGAAAAACGAGATGTAATACAATTAGGGGTGTGCTGTCAACCTGGGGGGGGGAGTGGTACTCCCTTACACTGCCATGTTTTCTTCCCTGGTGTCCGGTGGTGGTCTTGATGCATTCGTTACTTCGTGTCTGTGTTCGCCTGTCATAGTGAGTGAGGCGCTGGTAATGTTCTTGAGCAAGCACCGAGGAAGGAGGGGACAGATGACGAGGACATTTGGCGAGTATGATTCTACTGTATGTTTCCTGTTTGTGCTTTATCTTCCATCTTGCCTCAGTGCTTCATCACTGTTAAATTGCTTCCCACTCATCGCTCTCCACTCCTTCCCTCTACCTTCACCCCCATTTGACTGTATTTGAAATTTCGTTATTTCTCCCTAACTAGCCTCTAAACAGTGCACTTGACAAAAATATATATCTTCTATTTGTCTATTTCCTCCTTGCATCCGTTCAAGCTTCTTCGACTTCGCCCTCCCTTCCGTCTGTTCCTTGTTAGTTGTTAACACTCAAGCCTTGTTTGTGTCCCTCCCTCCCCCACCTCCCCACCATTTCATATATCCCCCACACCACCCCATCCCTCCGCCACACCAACTCCTTCCCTCCACTCCACCACTTCCATCCCGACAATCCCATCTCACTGTTCCCTTCCCCACCATTCCTTTTCTTGTCCTCGCTACTATCCGCTTTCTATCAAGTGGGTAGTTCCTGTGTGTTTCTTTTCTACTTAACCCAAGTTCTTCAATTTTGCAAACAATAGCCATCTCCTCATATCGTCCATAACGCTGCCATAGTTCCAAGCTGACTGTATAACCTATTTATATCGTTGCTCCTCATATTCCCATTTCATATAATATCGCACCTTACCTTTCCTATTTTTTTTTATTTTTTTTTATAATTTCATCAGTTTGTTAGAAACTTGTTATCTATAACAACACAGGTATACATTAATGTCAACGTGTTAAATTATGTATTCTTTATAATTCGAAAATCATATAATATGCCTTAAATCAAGCTCCTCGGTGGCCTAGTGGTTAAGGTATTGAAGTGATGCACTACTGGCATGGGTTCGAGCCCTTGCTGGGTCAAATCACAAAAATATTTAATATATTAGGGGTATACTTGTTTATTTAGAGAGGCCTTAAATGTGCCCCAGATTACAAGTATCCTTCTCTAGTACTAAGCTGCTAGTGTGTGTGTGTGTGAAGTGTATGTGTGTTGCATATGTTGTTTTCTTTAGTTCTTTTTATTTGCTTCATATTAATTGAGTGTGTTATCATGAATTAGCATCTGGTGTTTGAGTGTGAGTCTGTTGTTTGTTAGTGTGTGTGCATATGTCAGCGCGTGAGTCTATTAATTCGTGAGTAGTATGTTTGTGTCTTATGAAATACTCGTAATTACGTTGTGTGTTACTCGGTTTATGTCCGAGGGTTGCCGTTTAGTATTCAGAAATAAAATTGTCTTAATCTCATAATTACCTATCCAAAATTAGTGTTCTGCCCACAACTCGCTCACAGACAATTGCAGAGGTTGAAGTAATTAAACTAAAGGTTCCTAAACACCCCTGATGGTCACAAAGGTTTTAAAGTATCCCCAAAAGGACGAATCGCGTCCTTGTGCGCGAAAGTGTTAAAAATACGTATATGCTATGTCTTCTGGCATGTGTGTAATGGTGAGACAACTTTTTGTTTTGAGTGTGTATGTTGCTTAGAACTGTGTTTGAAAATGCGGGCAATTTAATATGCTCTTTTATTACAGATAAGCTAATGTTTTTGCTGGAATATGTTTGTGTTTGTGTGTGTTTTTAATGTATGTGTGGGTCTGCATACTTTCGTGCTGTATGTGTGCTGTGTGTGTGTGTGTGTGTGTGTGTGTGTGTGTGTGTGTGTGTGTGTGTGTGTGTGTGTGTGTGTGTGGGCAGGAACCTCCTCCGGTAAATGCCTACATCTCGCAGCATTAATATGGTTTTATGTTGATGTAACTAATGCAGTAAGTGCCTTGTGTTGTCCGTCCGTCCCTCTGTTATGTTTGGCTGGCCTATATCTGGTGTTTTTGGTTCCTATATGTGATTATCATAACATGATAACAATGGAAATACGCCTAACGGCCTTATTGGGCTATCTTTAGTTGGAATTATGCAAGGCTGGTACATGTCATTTTTGTAACATACTATGTGGTACCAACTCTGTAAATTGCTAACTGAATAAATATTATTATTATTATTATTATTATTATGTCTTGTATGTGTGAGGTTCTCTGTGTTTGTTATATATCGCACGTTTATAGTAATTGACAACTGTGTATTTGTTATATGACCATTTTATGTTGTATATATATATATATATATATATATATATATATATATATATATATATATATATATATGTTAGTATAGCCAGGTAATAGATTCTCTTTTAAACAGACGAGGTTAAAAGCAATAGCGTTTCAGCATTCAGGATTTTATTGTTACAGCTTTCAATAGTTCTAACAATTTTCCTCTGGGGTTGAGAGATGAGGTACAAAAGGTTAGCAAAATTCATGGTGGATCCAACGTTTCACAAGTAAACATCTTGCATCTTCAGGGAATGGAGAGGTAATGGTTAGACTGACTGACTGACTGATGGCTAGAGTAAAGATAGAAACAGACTGATAATGGATTGGAGGAATTTGGGACTTTGGAATGGAAGACTATTTGGAGGGTTAACTTGGAGGGTATTGGGGTGTGTAATAATAGGTTAGAATAGGGACAATGCATCTTATTTATACAAAATTCGAGGATCAAGTAGAGGGAGGTGGGCGGAGCTACTGGGTGTGTGGTGGCTGTTCATTGGTGGAAGGTAGTCTATTCGCTAGTGCCCGTCTCGCATTAACATTATTTATTGCGCCCAGTAACCCATTCCCAACTAGAACACCCGAGTCCCGAGAAGTCTTGAAGGGTATCAACAATGGCACAATTAAATGGACTTATACAAATAGAGACTATAAAGATACACTGGTCAATACACTCCTATATCAAGGAAAGATACAATTCAGGAAACACAACTTTAAGAAGGTACACGAGAGCTCTTTTAAAAAGATAAGAAATGGCCCAGATGCTAGATCACCCATAAAACAAGCAACTAAAAGGAAACAATTAAACCCGAATGAATAGAAGGCTAAAAATAGTACACCATAATGTAAGACACTGGAATACTAATAAAATAAATCTAGCCAATACATATCAAACACTTGATCCTGATATTATCCTACTCAACAGCCATGGACAAAACAATAACAACCAAATTAAACTCTTCAACTACGATGTTTACCAAAAGAATATAAACAACGAACTTCACGACGGAGTAGCAATTGCTGTAAGCAGAAATATAAAACATAAAATAATTAATAACTTTACAAGTGAATGTATGGCCGTAAAGCTGTATACCACTATGGGAGAAGTAATTATAGCAACACTATACCTACCCCCCAGACGACCATATCTTCCATTCAACGACATTATCAATTTAACAAACTACAATCAACCTACATACATACTCGGTGATTTTAATTGTAAACATAGAATATTTGGCAATAATAACAATAATGTAGTAGGGACATCATTGCACACTTTAGTCGATGCCGGAAGACTATGCACTTGGGACCTAACTTTCCTACTTATATAGGGACCAACTCACTTACAAATCCTGACAAAAAATTTACCAATAATAAAGCATTTTATAATTATTTTATAGAAGAGGGACCACTCACAACCAGTGACCATATTCCTATAGTAATGACCATATCAACCAGTCCCATACAAATACCAGTAAAATCTAGATATTTAATGAGTAGAGCTAATTGGGAAGATTATCAAAGTGAACTCTCCAGCTACGAAGTACCGGACCTAAATGATAGAGAGACAGCTGTGATAGATAGCGAAATGGAGATAATCACACGAACAATAAAAAAAGCAGTAGAACACAATATACCAAAAACCAACTATCGCACCTTACCTCATAATAAATACAACAACAATATTAGACTACTACAAACAATATTCAACCAACAAATGCAATATATATAAATAACTTTGGACCAAACCATAGAGTGATGAACTTAATTCATCTAATACAAAGACAATTACAAACCGAGTGCAGAAAAACAGAAAGGGAAAAGTGGGATTCATTATTGGATGAACTGAACATAACCAAGGACTCAAAGGAGTTTTGGAAAAGTGTAAAGAAAATGACGGGGGAAAGTGAAGCACCAGTTCCTCACATAAAGAATCATAATGGAATAGAATTAACAGAAGACACAGATATTGAGGAAGCATTCAGAAGGGAGTGGAGTAATATATTCAGGATTACAGAGGAAGAAAACGAAGAGTTTGATGAGGAACACGAAGAAAGAATTACAGAGTGGATGCAGGACAGGCAAGACAGGATAAATCCATATAATAAAACTGACTTCCACAGACTTAATGAGATAGGAAGAGTGACAGAGGGTGAATTCTACCACCATCTACGAACATTCAAGGAGAATACACCAGGAATATCAGGTTTGACGAAGAACATGATAATGAATCTGCCGATTAATATGACCACCGCTATTATTCAGGCATTTAATGCATGTCTCTCTGCAGGATATTTTCCTAAGTGCTTTAAAACTGCAAAGATGATATTTATACCCAAACCTAATAAAGATAAAACTCAAATAACAGACTACAGACCAATATCGCTACTGGAAATACTTGAGAAGGTACTAGAGAAAATAATAAATAGCAGAATCCTAACACTATTGGACCATCAAATAAACCCTAGACAGCACGGATTTAGGAAAAATAGAGGCACACATACTGCAATAGAGGCCACAGAGATGATAGCAAAAGCTAAAAACAAGGGACACCAGGTTACCATTGTGTTGAGAGATGTTTCCAAAGCGTTCGACAAGGTGTGGCATTTGGGATTAAAGTATAAAATATTACAGTATAACTTACCAATTTTATATGAAAAAATACTCAGCCACTACCTTGACAACAGATACGCTCAAATAAATATAACATCACATACAGGTCCTAGAATTCCTTTATTAAGCGGAGTACCACAGGGGGGATGTCTATCTCCAACACTGTATGCACTTTACACGTCAGACATGCCACCACCTATCCCTAATAGTGAATATATCTTGTTTGCCGATGATATAACGCAAATAATCACCACACCAGGCAAGTCTAAGAACTTTGCAACTATTAACGTACGAAGAGCAATAATGTCAATCAACGAGTACGAACATAAGTGGAAAATAAAAACCAACCTAAGGAAGTTCAAAGTAATACCACTCGGAAGACATCAATACCCAAATCTAACAATAAACAATAACCAAATAGAATATGCTACAGATGGAATGATGTTGGGACTTAAGATCAGTAAAAACGGCTACCAAGGACATATAAACCAAATCAAAAATAGGACAAATGCTCTTCTAACAAAACTTCATAGATTCCATGAATCAAGCAGTTAAACGAAAGAGAAACTATATAAGGCATTAATAAAACCCCTATTAACATATCCGCCAATTCCAATAAATACATCAGCAAAAACTAATCTCTACAAATTGCAAATTATTCAAAACAAATCGTTAAGATTTATCTATAATATAAAATTCCCAGATCTGGTCACAAATGAAGCACTACATTTGTGTTCACAACTCTGCCCCATTAATGTTCTGCTACATAATTTATCCAAAGACATATGGAGCAAAACATTACAATTAAATCTGGGTAATCAGAGACAACTAATCATACACAACAGAGAACAAGAAAGGCATAACTCAATGTACTTCCAGAGCAGTTATGACCGGAGTATGCAACCGGAGCCAGAACCAATCTATACCTTAAGGTATTGACTCTGCTGCTGGGGATGGGTGCATTCCCAGCAGTGGAGTACAATGCTAGGTAACTGAAGTACTTTACTTTCACTAAACATATATATGTGAAATCTCCAATCATAATCAGCCGGCGTCGGTGTAAGATCAGGGTCTGTGGATCCTTGGTGATCCATTGACTCAGACAAAGACCGGCGCAGGCGATGTGATTGGGAGGAAGCATTTTGTGATCTATCCCGAATCTTACCTATAGATTTTGACAAACCAGATAAGACTACCTAAAGGGTAATGTGGATTGGCTGTAGTGGTAGGGGGCCCCACATACGCTGACTACATCCCATGACCTAACCGTTTGGGGGCCAGCATTAGCGCACGCGTGATAACACCGATCATGCGTGTGCCTCTCCGAGCCCCAACATAACAATCCCACAGTACTACTCTTATAGGACCACTTCAAAGTGACCCCCTGCAGCTGGTGCACTGCTGCAACTACTGGAGTTGGTACCTAGTGATCTTAGAATCACACTTTCACAATCTAGAAAAATTAATGCTGAATTTCCTGCTACTACTAGCTGTCCGGCTTCCAGGTGCTGTGCCCGTGGGACTCCTCGGAGTCTCATGGGTTCATGGGTTCTCATGGGCACTAACAGGTTTTACCAGAGAGAGGCACAAATAAAAACATCATTGGAAAAGTTAAATATAATACAATGTAGTGTTCTGGTCAATCCCAGAATCTATTAGCCTTCATCTATTCTTCGATTTCCAACTTTATCTTCACTCTTACCCATTTATCCCTCCACTAATCCCTCCAAAAGCCTTCCCAATCCTCAACCCACCCTCCAATTATCCCTACAGTTAAAATGTCTACTCTTTACTTTAGCCACCTAGACCTAGACCTTCTAACCATTACCTCTCCATTCCCTGAAGATGCAAGATGTTTACTTGTGAAACGTTGGATCCACCATGAATTTTGCTAACCTTTTGTACCTCATCTCTGAACCCCAGAGGAAAATTGTTAGAACTATTGAAAGCTGTAACAATAAAATCCTGAATGCTGAAACCGTTATTGCTTTTAACCTCGTCTGTTTAAAAGAGAATATATATATACAGTATGTATATATATATATATATATATATATATATATATATATATATATATATATATACTGTAACAGTATATATATACAGTAAATATATATATTTTTTGTTTTTGTTTTTTTCATTCGTGCTTGGTGTTTTATATTTTGTTCGTGTTATTATGCGGTGTTGTGTCTCAATGCCGTTCCTCTAAGTTATATATATTATGTGTTGGTATAAAAATGTCTGAGGTTCTGTTCCAGAATATCAATCTCAGCCCGTATACCTACACATAACGTCCTCTTACCAATGCGAGATTATTCAACTCACAATCCACACATCACTACTCACACAGCCACTATGATAATCCAACTCACACAGGTCACATCGCTTTATACTTTTTAAAGGAGCCCACCTCGCTTTTTTTCTCTTTCTCTCCCTTTCTCTTTGGCTTGTATCCATTCGGCCCTATTCAGCCTACTGTTTTAAGACGTTTATCCCCATCCAGGTGTCGATTTCATTCTGGCGAGCGATAGCGAGCCATCATTGTATAGAGAAATCCGGCTTCGCCGGAGACATTTTTCTATCGAAAAATTTACAAATTTAGCTTGCTGTCAAAAAAAAAAAATATATATATATGCTGGCTCGCTACCACTCGTCAGGAAAATATTGACACCTGGTTGGGGGTAAACGTCTTAAAACAGTAGGCTAAATGGGGCCGAATGGATACAAGCCAAAGAGAGAGGGAGAGAAAGAGAAAAAAAGCGAGATGGGCTCCCTTAACTAATTACATCATGTTTGTTTCCACTCACTCCACTATTTACCTACGCTCAAGTACCGCGGCACTCATTAGTCATCGCTCAAGTACCGCGGCACTCATTAGTCATCGCTCAAGTACCGCGGCACTCATTAGTCATCGCTCAAGTACCGCGGCACTCATTAGTCATCGACCCACAAACGTTCACAACGTTTACAACTGCACCATTCATTAATCTATTATAAATGTGTTTGCAGTCAACATTTCTATGTATGGTAATACATTAAATATATGTATATCATTAAAGACACACACGCCTTCATACATTCATTTTTATTATCTAGACCGTATCCACCAATGAACTGTCATCATTCAGCCATTGTCATCATTTATTTGGTCCTACATTTTTAATTTACTGTATTGAGTTCTCACATACATCCTAACACAACAGATAAATCTTGAAAGGTCAGTTAGTTATAAATACATAGAGAGTGTGTAACTTCTTTATCTCACCTGCAAGATCTATATTTCATGGACACATTTTTCTTCACCCTTTCTTTATCCCTGTTAAACTAATGTCACTTAACTTTTTCGTTAACTTGCTCATAACATGCTAAAATATATCTTGCCCTCCAATATCAAATAACACTCGTCCAATTGTCTACAACCCGTTAAAAGTTCTTAGTGTGAACTTTGGTCATTCCAATATCCAGAGTACCAACCTGGGACCAGTGGACAGTAAATTACACTCTCTCACAAGTATTTAAGGGGGGTCACCGGCTTTATTTTTATCTTTCTTCCTTTTCTCTCTTTCCCTGGCTTGTATCCATTCGGCCCCATTCAGCCAACTGTTTCAAGACGTTTATCCCCATCCAGGTGTCGATTTATTCCTGGCGAGAGATAGCGAGCCAGCATTGTATGGAGAAATCCGGCTTCGCCGGAGAAATTTTTCTATCGAAAAATGTACAAATTTAGCTTGCTGTCAAAACAAAAATATATACCGCTACCGCTCGCCAGGAAAATATTGACACCTGTATGGGGGTAAAAGTCTTAAAACAGTAGGCTGAATGGGGCTGAATAGATACAAGCCAAAAGAGATAGGGCGAGAAAGAGAAAACAAGCGAGGTGGGCTCCCTTAACACTCCGTGAAGTAAGGCTACATTTGAAACACCTTTAAGTTAGCGTAAATTTCATCAACGTGTGTGATGCTTATTAATTAAACATTTATTGTCTTGCAGATCATTCAGTGGCGGCCTAACCAAAGTTTCTACACCCCATCCAACTTAAGGTAAATATATTCTTTATTTTTTATTAATGTAGATTAAAAGACATTCCCTTGACCATGTATATTCTTTGAGTGGAATGTGTTGCCCAACCTTGTATTGCTCCTCTAGTTTGGTTAGTATTAAGGCGTTTCACCCCATTAGTGTGTCGATTATAGGACGTGTCACTCCATTCAAGAGTTTATATTAGTCAGGGTAAGTGATAACGAGTGTGCAATTTATGGGGAAGCTTTGTGTTTTTCTACTGAAACATGTACACATCTACCTTGAAGGAAGGCCTGGTGGTGGTTTTAACTAAATCCAAAGTACTGGAAAGATAAACTAAATCAGAATGGTTCGAAAATGTTATATAACAAGAACCCTTAGAAATACTTAAAACGTGAACACTCGAACGTCGGATGTACCCGTGTTAATTGGCAGTAATAAGCAGCAGTATAGACTAAGTGTGTTGTACCCGCAGTGTTAGCTCTCATGTTATGTTCGGGAGCCAGTTTGGTTATAGTTATTTCCAGGTTAACTAACTCCTTAAGGGGGGTTACCGGCTTTTTGATATCTTTCTCTCCGTTCTCTTTTTCCCTGGCTTGTATCCATTCGGCCCCATTCAGCCAACTGTTTTAAGACGTTTATTCCCATCCAGATGTCGATTTCTTCCTGGCGAGCGATAGCGAGCCAGCATTGTATGGAGACATCTGGCTTCACCGGAGAAATTTTTCTATCGAAAAATGTACAAATTTAGCTTGCTGTCAAAACAAAAATATATATATACTGGCTCGCTACCACTCGCCAGGAAAATATTGACACCTGGATGGGGGTAAACTTCTTAAAACAGTAGGCTGAATGGGGCCGAATGGATGCAAGCCAGAGAAAGAGAGAAAAGGAGAACAAAAAAGCAGGTGACCCCCCTTAACTCATATGTTATACTGTAGCTTATCGGAACACTCTCACCCATAATATTAGTAATTTCATGGACTATTGTATTCTTTTATGCGAGTCACACTTTTGTTTGATTACTATTATACATAATTCGTGTTACTTTTGTTTATGTACCGTTCTTATCTCACTCACACACGTTTGACCTCATCACTCATGCACTTAGTATTGTGATTCCGTTCTTACTACAGCTATTCTTATCAATTTCTGACATCACACTTTCACATTTATTCCTGTTTCTCCCATTTATACTCCTCTTGCTATGATCCCAACCCTTTTCCACATAGTTGTTACTCTCACTCATAGACCTGTTCATTTCACTACACCACTCACCTACAATATGTTCATACTTCTCTCAAACTAGCTCTTGTTCACTCACTCACATCTTCCCAATATTTTTATCTCACTCTAACACTCTTCAATGTACCCAACTCTGAAAGCAACTAGTGGCCCCTTTCCTCTCAGACAATTGTATTCACACCTCGATCTCAAGTAAATTCTATTCACCCGCTCTCTCTCTCGCTCTGGTCACTCCATTCTTCGCTTCACAACAGGCCATTCACACCACTTGCACCTCCTCTGCCATCTCCACTCACACCCTTACACCTCCTTTGTCATCCCTGCTCACAACATCCCACTCACACCTCCCCTGTCATTCCCACTCACACCCTGACTGTCATCACACCACTTGTATGATCCTTTCCTTTCACCTGGCCTCATACATTTCCCTGTCCACCAAAGCGCCTCGATCACTTCACCTAACAATTCCAACATCTCTATTGCTCAACCACACAGTAATGTTCGTGGACCTTTTAAGATTTTGTGAAGATAT